>CM060945.1:175193104-175234720 GCA_030765085.1 Allium cepa
ATAGTATTTTAATTTAATTAATGTTATTTATGCGTTATTTACATCTTTTTCCTACGCTATGGAATTTCTTCTATTTTCAGTTTTCTTTTGTTTCTCTATCTTCTTCGCATATAGATTAGAATAGATTAAACGGGAATATGGATTAAAATTATAAGAATACTGAAATAGCCGAAGGTAAGACATAAATTGTAAAGACTGTAATAAAAATGGAATTAAGACTGAAATTGAGCCTAATTATGATATTAGTGTTAGAATTTGACTAATTAAAGGTAATTAGCCTAGTTATAACTTAGAATTATAACTAAAAAGAGTATAAGATGAAAGAAGCTTATTTTTACACCTAGACCTTGGGTTAAGTAATAAGCATGATTATAACGTAGGTTATAATAAGAAATAGAATATAACGAGACTTATTTTGAGACTTAGGATAAATCAATAAGAAAGGATAGTAGAGATAAATTGTAAACGCTTATTTAAATAATTTATCTAAGTTAATAAGCAAAGATGAAAGTAGGACTTATACCAAATAACATCCCCATATTATTTTTATGGACATGGTTTTTCACATAAACTTGAACTGAGACAAGGCACATGCTTATGCTAATAATGGCAGTAATTAGTCAATACGTAGAAGTCCAAATCATGGGGATTTGGGCAAGGTGTGCAACTAGATATCGTTTGGATGACGGGCTAGTACCAACATCATTTCCCCTATTTTCTATGGATACGGTGCTCTCACATTAGGCTGAAGTAGGATGAGGGGCACGCTTATGCTGGAGCTTGAGGTAATACGAAGACCTAATAGGTGGAACAACAGGTAACATGAGCATGGTGGTGGTTACACGTGCGACTTCCATTCGGATGCTCAGTAATCAATATGAGTTCCAAGCGCTTAGTATGTGTGCCTTTCGTAGGCACCATTGCCTTCTGTGTAGGGAGCTATACAAAGTCCAGTCCACAGTAGATGCTTTTCGTGTCATTCATAGACACTATTTTTGTGTAAGGAGTTATATAGCGTCTAGTCCGCACTAAGGTCTATGGAGTAGCAGGCCGATCGAAGGGTAAAATTAGGATTTCAAGCCTAATTATAGGATTACGAATTCAACCTAGTCAAAGCAGCTATCAAAGACAAATGCAAACAATCAAAGTTAATCAATTATGTTAATTCGTATTTATTTCCAGCTTATTCCTTATCCCTACTTCCTTTGTTTCCTTTTATATACTAGAACTGTTGTAAGGTCTATTACTTTTACTTTGCTTAAAGATTCTAGTAATTACAATCATTCACCAGACTTTTAGTTTGACCCATTTCTCCATTTTCCCTTTTTTCCTCCCTCCATAGGCAATCAGGGGCAAGGAAGATAGACCGCAGCTTCTTGGAGACTTGGAGACCTTATCATGTATTCCTTCTTTTTTTCTAGCCTTTTGTTCTTTTATTGTACTGGTACTGTATTGGGGGAAGTTTTTCTTTGTACCCTAGTTTTTCTGATGACACTGAGATTTTATTTTCATAAGACAATTGTATTTGGTATTTGGAAAATTTATGGTTTGTCTGATGTATTTATGAAGTGTTAATTTTTAGAGTCACTTATTGTTTTTAATTACTTCCACTGTGTTATTTTTATCTATTTTGTCTTGTAAATCCTAGTCTCTACTAGCTTTAGGTATACCAAGAATGCACCATATCCTTTAATGTCTCTTTTTGGGTATACTAAAGGGTGTGGGGTGTTTCACTTGGTATCAGAGCATGAGGTTACATGATTCTTAAAAATTTATTTTAAAAGTAAAGTATTTTCAAAATAACTTGTTTTAAAGATGTTTTTCAGAAACAAACTCTTATAAAAGAAGTAGTTTTAAGGTATAAAATAGTTTTTATAAAAATCCCCTCAATGTTCCAGTTCAGCCTTCTTTCGATTCTTTCAAGCCTAGTTTTTCCTTTCGTTGCATAGTATGACGGACTGGTTCCGTAGAGCTACGACACCAGAGGTGCAAGGGCAAATGCCCAATACAACACCGATAAGTGGAAATCCCTTTAACCTACCTACATTAGCCAACTTTTCTAAGCTATGCAAGGATTTCGTTAGTATATGAAGCAGAACTTTTTCGACATGGAGGATTCAGAGGGGACGCGAGCTAGGTTGGAGAATATAGAGCAAAGGTTTAATTGGTTAGGTTTGGAGGACCGATAGAGTGGTCAACCTACATCTCAGTAGTTGATGGGAGAGCTTGAGAAGGTTCCTACAAGCTCTAAGAAGCAGTGGGAGAAGGAAAGGAAGGATAAGGATAAGGACAAGAGGAAGGAGGGAGGACCTCAGAAGCGAATCAAGAAAAGTGGGAGATGTAAGCGTTGTAAAATGACTGGACATTACGCAAAAGACTGTAAGAAGGCAGGAATGAAGGAAAGATGTTTCAATTATGGACAGCTTTGTCACTTTAGTAAGATTTTTCCTCTAAAAACAGGAAAATAGTGGGCCCATGTAGTACAAATTCAGATTTTAGATACAACACCTTCTAGTAGCAGAAAAATCGAGGTAGGAAAATTTGATATCTGTTCCTAATTTTTCCATTGAAGCTCTTTTTGATTCTGGAGCATCACACTCTCTTGTCTCTAGTTCTCTATTAGGTTGTTTGCACTTAGACATCTCTTTAGTAGTAGACCCGATTGTTGTTTCAAACCCCTTAGAGGGATCGTCACACTTGTCTATAGTTTGTAGGGGTTTGAAAGTTCTTCTATCCTAGGCGTAGAAATTGACTACGACGTCGATGTTTTGGATTTTTGGGGTATGGGACAATTTTAGGGATGGATTGGCTATCCATATATGGAGCTATATTAGATTGCGAAAGGAGTGTCGTTAGACTAGAGACATGCAGCGGTAGGACTCTCGAGGTTTCTTGCGACCCGCAATGATCAATTATGTTGAGCTACCTTTATTCCCTCAATTCATTATCATCAGTGTTGGATTCAGTTCCTGTCGTCGGATATTTTCCAAACGTCTTTGAGGAGGTTATGGGATTACCCTTAAGAGAGAGATTGAATTTGAGATTTATTTGAATGATAATGCTAAGCCAGTAGCATTACCTGTGAGGCACATGGCACCTAGGGAGCGAAAGGAGTTGAGTAAGCAGATCCGTGAGCTTTTGGAGAATGGTTTCATAAAAAGAAGCATATCGAAGTGGGGAGCGCCAGTCGTCTTTCCTACTAAGACAGATGGTTCTCTTCAACTGTGTGTAGACTATAAAGAATTAAATAAGCTCATAAAGAATAATGTTATCCACTTCCTAGGATAGATGATCTTTTTGACTAGTTAGTTGGCTCTTCGGTATTCTCTCAACTTGATTTAGCCACTGGATTTCATCGGTTTAGGGTCACTGATGACAGCATTGATAAGACCGCATTTAAGACACCAGATGGATTCTATGAGTGGTTGGTTGCGCCATTTGGGCTAACCAATGCCTTGGCCTATTTTGTAGATTTGATGAGCTGTGTTTTTAGAGTTGTCCTAAATAATTCGTAGTGGTATTCGTAGACGACATTTTTTCAAGAATATGGAAGAGCATGTTGTTCATCCAAAGGAGGTTCTTTGTACATTTCGCGTTCAACAGTTGAGAGAAAAGTTCTTAAAGTGTCACTTTTGAGAGTTTGATAAACAGTTTTGTACATCTAGTTTTGGATTGTGGAAATCCAAAGAGTTGTGGCAAAGATTGGAGATGTACAATAGATGTAGTTGATAAGAAAAGAAGAAAGCCTTTGTATAGATAATTTCAGAAATTATAAATGCTTCAGACAATTGGAATTAACAGAAATACCTTAGGATAAATATAAGCAAAGAAGAGGAATAAAAGACTTCAGTAAAGAAATGAGATTCCTAAGATTTAGAAAGGGTACTCCTAGATTAGTAAGAAGGAAAACCCACTTTTTGGTCTAGCCCAATAAAAAGAAATAGCTGAAATTAGAAAGCTGAAAATATGACTGTTAGAATTGAAAATTTTCATTGTTAAAATTTTATTTTAGGAATAAATATTGGGTTTTTTAAAAATGGTATGAAATTTAAGTTGGATTTTATATGATATAAATTTTGTTAAAAGTGGGATTCTTTTTGAACAATTATAACTTGCTAGTTTCTTTGTAGATAAGAAAAGATTTTAAATATAAAAACCTAGAGTGTATTAAATATCGAAAACATAGGTTACTACATTTATTAATAGATGTTTTCGTGGAAAATAAAGGGAGCGTAGACTATAACACTATTTTTATAGTAGGTGACTCCCAAAGTACATGTTTTAAGATAGTATATGAGATTTACTCGTATTTATTTAAATCCACACACTAATATTTTTGGGTTGTAGTAAAGGTGTTTTACGCAACATCCATTTTAACCTAAATAAAAATTTATTTTTAAAAAGAAAAAGAAAACGAAAGATAATTTCTAAGAATAGAAATAAAGTGATTTGTAAAGTACGCTTATTATTTTAATAAGTATAGGAAAATGTTTTCTAGTTATGGATATATTAAAACAGTTTTGAAGATGAGTTTTTCTGGAAAAATAATGTGTGTATGTTAGATATTAGGAAATGTTTATCATAAGAGAATATAAATTAAGCATACTTTAATCTATTGGAATCGAAAAGATAATGGTATAATTTTCTATGGAACCAATAAAAATGTTTTGTGAAGTTATAAGGAATATGTGAAAGAGATATACAAGGTATGGGAAGCACCATATTTTGTATAGCCTATTTCGAAAATTATAAAATAAGTTGCTTGTAATTTCATATAAACATGAAATCCTCTTTTAAAAGGTTCATAGAAGATTTTAGCGTTAATAATTTCTTAATTGTGAAAGTAGTTCCAAAACATTAAAGTATGAGACCGTGAGGCGTAATAAGAAGATGGCTTGAAAATACATAAGGACATTTTAAAAGTATCTAAAAAATGATTTGGTGAAAAAGTAAATAAGTTTTTAGAAGCGAAGAACTTAATAACAGTTAAATTTAAAAAAATTCCAATTTTTGTGGAAAGCTATAATAGTCTTTAAAAGAAAAAGAAGAATAAGTTTTGAATTTAGAATTTGGAAGTTTCCTCTCTAGGTTTTAGGAATAATAAAAGCTGTAAGGATCCAAGTCTAGAAAGATAAAATGTTTAATAACCTTGTACCTTTGAATTTAATAGAAATTTGATAATGACACTTTTAAAGGCGAAAATTTTGGGGTTTAATGTTTCAAAAATTTAGAAGCATTACTTTTTGAAATGAAATGATAAATACCAAACCAAACTCTTAATGTGGAGTAGATAGGTATCATTTCCTAGGTGTAACGGAAAAGTGTAAGGCTATATAGGAGATAGCAGTAATTGCTTTTAGAAGTAATAATTGAAGTTTTCGAAAGGTGTAGAGGGCACTAGTGAAACCTAGGATTGTGGCTTCATGTGTGTAAACCAAAGAAGAAAATAAAGTGATATTAGTAAGATGGTAAGACACACTTGGTTGAGGATGTGATTCTTGACTTTGAGGAACTTGGAAGGCGCATCTTCTTTTAGTGGAATTCACGTATAATAGTAGTTTTCAAGCTGGCATTGGGATGGCACCTTTCGAAGCTCTTTATGGGAGACCGTGCAAGTCACATTCGTGTTGGATAGAGTCCACAGAGAGATTTCTACTTGGTCCCGATATGGTTAAAGAGACTTCGGAGAAGATTGATTTGATTAGGAGAGAATACGTACCTCTTACCTATATCTCTTTGATAATAAGTTTTCAAATTTCCTATTTCCATCTTTAGTTTTGAATAGGTTCTTTCCTTTATTATCCTTTTAGAGAGTAGATCTTAGGATTTAACCTATGAATGATAGGATTTGATGTAAAATGTTATTAAAGCATGTTAAGAATGATGGATGCAAGTGATTGCAAGTGTTTGCTTGTGGATGCTAATGGATGCATATACATACACCAGGCACTATTATCTCTTAGGGATCGGCCTAACTAGGACACTAGAGCATATGCATATGGATATGCGTGCATTTACATTTTTCTTCGTTTTCATGGTTGCTATAAATGGATGTTTATCAAGGTTGTTGCATTTGGATGATGATTATAGCATGCATATAGAACCATCAATATTCATTAAGGATTTTTGCATTCATTTGGATACATAGCATGGACATGATTGCATACAAGGAGGTCAACTGAATCAGTAGACCATTTAATTTTTGCATTACTTAAGGTCATTGACACTACACTAATTGCATAAGTATCATAAAATTGCATTAGAGAAAATTAAGGACAATGGATGAATGGTTGATGATTAACTAGTTGATTGTAGATATTGGATGAAGACGTCTAGTTCATTCTTTTATCTTTAGAGATTTTGGGGACGAAATCCCTTAAGGATGAGAGAATGTAACAACCCGAGATTTAAATTATGATAATTAATTAATGAATTAATCAAATGATAAAACAAATTTGTCAAATTACTAGAATTAAGCCACGGGAGTTGCACCGTTGTGTCCGTGGTAATTTTCTGGTCAATTTTCATATATAGAACGTCAGAATCCAAGCTAGTATGAGAAAGTTACGAATTTAACAAGAAAATGGAATATATATATATATATATATATATATATATATATATATGTATGTATGTATGTATGTATGTATGTGTATGTATGTATACAATGTGTGTGTGTGTGTGTGTGTATAGGGTGGTCGACCTAGAGGTCGACTATCCCAAGGCCTAGGTCAACCTTGCTTCAAGGGCGGTCGACCAGTAGGTCAACCGCCTAAGAATGGGAAGCGAAGGAAATTTCCTTCGTTCTTGTTGGTTCCAGCAAGTTTTTTTACACGTCATTTTGTCTCATCTGGTCCCTCCATGCTACTATCTGATGGCTCCTATTCAGCCGATGACGTGGTTGCATCCTGTTCAATCCTCAAATCAAACGGTCCGAGATCCACTTCTACACTTATAAATAGAACCCTAGGCCTAACACTTTTTCTCATTCTACATTTTCTCCACTTGGGTTCACCTTTTCAAAAAGGACCCTAAAAGGAATAGTTTTTCCACTAGAGAATCTTTTTAATAGAAATATTTTAATACCCTTAGGTGGATCTGGGAAGAACAAAAGGGAGGAGCTTAGGACCACAGGTGAGTGATTGTAATTATTTAGATTTTTTACTAATTTATATTAATAGGGTTTCCTATAGTTATAGTTTTACTACGATTTTTGGAATAACCTTTTTAGTAGTTTATTTACATTTTTAAAATTATTTTCAGCCTATTTCTTTTAGCTATTCTCTTTAGTTAATTTTAGTTTATTTCTATTAATTATAGCTTTTCCATTTGTTTATAGTTTATTTACAGTATTTTAATTTATTTACTGTTATTTGTGCATTATTTACATCTTTTTCCTATGCTCTGGATTTTCTTCTATTTTTAGTTTTCTATTATTTATCCTTTTCTTCACGTATGGATTAGAATAGATTAAACGTGAATATAGATTAAAATTATAAGAATACTGAAGTAGCGGAAGATAATATGTAAATTGTAAAGACTGTAATAAAATGGAATTAAGACAGAAATTGAGCCTAATTATGATACTATTGTTATCATTTGACTAATTAAAGGTAATTGGCCTAATTATAACTTAGAATTATAATTAATAAGAGTATAAGATGAAAGAAGCTTATTTTTAAACTTAGACCTTGGGTTACGTAATAAGCATGATTATAATGTAGGTTATAATAAGAAATAGAACATAATGAGGTTTATTTTAAGACTTAGGATAGATTAATAAGCAAAGATAGTAGAGATAAATTGTAGCTTATTTAAATAATTTATCTAAGTTAATAAGCAAATATGAAAGTAGGACCTATACAAATAGCATCCTCACATTATTTCTATGGACACAGTGATTCACATAAATGTGAAATGAGACGAGAGGCATGCTTATGCTAATAACGGTAGTAATTGATCAATACGTAGAAGTTCAAATCATGGGGATTTGGGAAAGAAGCGTAACTAGATATTGTTTAGATGACAGGCCAGTACCAATAGCATTTCCCCTATTTTCTATGGAAACGACGATCTCACATTAGCTTGAAGTGGGATGAGGTGCACGCTTATGCTAGAGCTTGAGGTAATAAGAAGACCCAATAAGTGAAACAACAGGTAACATGAGCATAGTTGCGGTTACGCGTTCGACTTCCATTCGGGTGCTCAGTAAACGTTATGTGTTCCAAGTGCTTAGTATGTGTGCCTTTCGTAGGCACCATTGCCTTTTGTGTAGGGAGCTATGTAACGTCTAGGCCACAGTAGATACTTTGCGTGTCATTTGCAGACACCATTTCTATGTAGAGTGTTACATAGCGTCTAGTCCATAGTAAGGTCAATGAAGTAGCAGGTCGATCAAAGAGTGGAATTAGGATGTCAGCCTAATTATAGGATTAGGAATTCAACCTAATTAAAGAAGCTACCGAAGACAAGTGCAAACAATCAAAGTTAATAAATTCTGTTAATTCCTATTTATTTCCATCTTATTCCCTATTCCTATTTCCTTTGTTTCCTTTTATATACTAGAACTATAGTAAGGTCTATTACTTTTACTTTGCTTAAAGATTGTAGTAATTACTATCACCACCAGGCTTTCAGTCTGACCCACTCCTCTATTTTCCCTTTTTCCCCCATAGGCAATCATGGGTAAGAAAGATAGCCCATAATTCTTGGAGACATGGAGACCCTATCATGTATTCCTTTTTTTTATTTTTCATCTTTTTATTCTTTTATTGTACTGGCACTGTATTGGGGGAAAGTTTGTGCTTGTACTCTGGTTTTTCAGGTGAGAATGAGATTTTATTTCATAACACAATTGTATTTGATATTTGAAACACATGTGGTTTTTCTAAAGTATTTATGAAGTATTAATTTTTAAAATCACTTATTATTTTTAATTACTTCTGATGTGTTATTATCTATCTATTTTGTCTTGTGAATCTTAGTCTGTGCTAGCTTTAGTTATACCTACAATGCACCACATCCTTTAGTGTCTCCTTTTGGGTATACTAAGGGGTGTGAGGTGTATCAATGGAGGAATGCTTGAGATGGTGTGGAGATGTGATTTTGGCCGCATGAAGATTGGAGTTGAAATGATGGAGTTTTAGGCTATTTTAGTAGAGGTGTGTGGTAGACCCACAAATGGTTTCTGGGTTATAAGTTGCATGTACTTCTGGGTTTTCAAAGGGGATTACTTATGGATTCTTGAAGGTAGACTTTGAGTTACTAGTTTGAAAGTTTAAGTACGAGTTTCCACGGAATGGTTTCTAGCTAGCACTAAGATATTGAAGCAATGTGCTAAGCTTTAGGCCATAGATGCATAAACTTCGGGTTGGAGGATTTGGAGCGCGAGTGTGACTTTGGGGAAATGGCAGCAATGAGTGGTTTGAACTAGCTTACTACTTAGTTCGATTCGGCGAAGCACTTAGCTAATATTATCAGTACCGACCGCATTGAAGTGGTCGGCGACGACCATAAATTCTGACGTGAAATTTTGGTGGGTCGACGATTGGACCTAGCAGAGCATGCCACGATTGATTATGCATTTGTTTAATGCTTGATTTGGAAGTTATGATCTATGATAAGTTGTTTTGCAAGTGGAGAAACTACGCGATGCTTTTGCTTGATGACTTTGGGCTTCACTTGGGAGATTGGCTTAGTTGCTTTGGGACTTTGATGTGGATACTCTAACAACTTGTGATGGGTGCCTAAAGATGTTCCGAACTTTGATGACTCGGTGATGGTAGTTGTGATGATGGTCTATAAGGACAAGTTCAATGATTTAAACTTGGAATGTTGATGTGTTCCACCATGGACAATAATAAAATGGAACATTGATGTTTCTACTATGTAGACATAAGCAAAGGGATTATTGGTAACTCATTGGTATGTGAGGACGCTCTACTCGGTTTGACCGTATCCTGGATCTTTGGTCATATATATGTTTTACCATGGAATTTTGACTGTAAGTCTACATCCTAGCCTATAAAGTAGCATAGATTCGAGCACTATGAAATCGAGATTTTGACTAGTCTTTGGCCGTTTATGTGTCCATATGAGCTATCATATATCCAATACAATTGAGTTAGCAATATGAGGATTGTACAATGGTTGATATGGATGCTATGTTTGAACTGTGATGTTAAGGATGTAAAAAATTATAAGTAGTGTTGACCTACATGCCTAGGAACTTGACACTATATTTTGACTTCTAATTCACCCATATGATGATAATAATAGATTAGCGCATATTCATGTTATGTGCTAACTCTTTGGATGCATAAAAAAGTCAAATCTAATTCTCCATTCACCATGTCCCATTTTACTACAACAACTTTTATAGTATTTTGAAATTGTAGATCGGTCATACCAGACTGTTAACTGACGTGAGGTTTTATGCATTGCTTCTTATTATCTAGTGCACTCTTAGATGAGTAGGCTAGATAGTAGGTCCGAGATAGCACATGGATTCGTGGTGAGAATGAACCGGAGGCTATGCTTTCACATATCTATGTTTTGTCTTACTATTGCTTATATTTCGCTATATGGTATTGTGGAGCTTTATCAATTTTTATTTATTATTCTAAGACAGTATATTTGGTTTTATTATTTAACGTACAAACTATTTGACCAATATATATAACTATGGTGAACATGTTGCACTCCGCTTATGTAGTTCATTTTAGTTATTACTATTTTGCCTGTTTTATAAATCTGGTGATTATTTTATTTTATCCTTATATTGTGAGATACATGAGAGATTTTTTGGATTAATTGTTACATTACCACACCTTGATGGTTGTCCTACATTGGCCAGGTACCATGACATTGCATTATGTAGGTATAATCAATATTTCAGTTATAGGGGATTCCTCACATTCATTCATCATTTATTAACTCCAAGATGACAACATTCATATAAAATACAATAGCTGTGAATAATAACTTGAAGAGTGACATATAATGGTGCCCCTTTAAAGATCAGATTTGTAACTGATAATGGTTATTAAAACCCATCTTGACAGAGAAACAAAAGTAGTTACACTACACATAATTAAAATATATATAATGCTAGCTTGCCTCCTACACGTGTTCGGAAGCTTTATTCATCTGATATTGAAAACCCCACTCTCAACCTACTCAAATGAGTATCGGAGAGTTCAACAGAAAATCAAAAAAATTTGAGCCGGAGAAAATTCTATTATGAATAATATTATACCATCCTAATCAAAATAGATACATAAGGAGATCACATCACTAAGCGGAATGAGATTTCCTCTCACTATTTTCTTAATAATCAAAGAGCCAACATAAAATTCATTAGGCAGAATGAGACAGAGCTTATGCACTATGCTCTCTACATACACATGTAACCATAATGTTTAAAATAAAACATAAACATCATACATAATGGATCGACGATGAATAGGTCAATATTCAATTGAGTTTAAGAGTTACATATTCCATATATCTATTATCTACATATCCTATTAGGCGTTGATACATCGATACAGTTTTTCCAGGGTTAATGTAAACCTATTAGTTTTCATATGCCAAATAAATTTTTTTAAGGCTAATGTAGGAAAAAAAAGATAATCCAATGACTTCTGTTCCAATAGGAGTACCAAGATACTCCCATGCTAGTAGAAAAATAATAACGGCTTCTGTCCCCATATGGATACTAAGATATCCCTGTGACATAATTAAAATAATCATGAGCTTCCTCACTTGATATTGAGATGCATATACAAAATTTTAGCTCCAATGTTAGTAAATCCCTACACATAAAATCATTGACCTTAACATCCAAGAGGCTTAACCAACTATAGTGTGTGGTGCAACCCAGCTCCAATCCCACAACTTAAACAAGTTTTTATAGACATCAAACAAGTCATTTCTTTTGATCAGTTCTGGGCATCCTTACACAATATGATCTTTCTGATCACCTAGATGCAATTCTACTCAAATAAAAGTTTACCTTGAGCATGCCACTAATGGAACAACCCTACATGTTTACCAAGTCTAATCCCAATGTAATAATGTTTGGTTATTACGTATGAGTGATGAGATCAAAAATGTAGTAGGCAATAATGTAACCAACCAAAGTTAATAATTGGACATATAAATTTATCTTCAACATTATAAATATGTTCAGATGATATTTATTTACACACAAATCACATATAAGCAAGCATGCAGTTTATTTCTTATAAACTTGTAGGCTAAAATTTCCACTTTTTTCCCACTTTTGAAAATCATATTCAATAATTATCTTTTTCTTTAAAAGATTCTTACTTAAAGTTATCGATGTTAACCTTTAATATTAAATAAATCGCAACCCATTCATTTATAGTATAAAATCGAATACGTAAAACTGGGCTATCACGCATTAAAAATAAAGTTATCGCATATATAGCTATTGCATACATAGCTATCACAACTTTAAGCTATTGCATGCTCAATGCTGTTAAAGGTTTAAAGATATCCAACTTCTATAGCTATTACATGTCTAAAGCGATCGCTTGTCTAAAGCTATCACATGTCTAAAGCGATCGCATGTCTAAAGCTATCGCACTTCTAACTTCAGAGCTATCGCACTTCTAACTTTAGAGCTATCGCACAAACTTTAGATCTATCACACTTCTAACTTTAATGATATCACACATCTAAAAGTAAGATATCACATTTCTAGAAATGTGCTATTGCAGTTTAAAATGAGCTATCGTAAATCTAAGTCATATGTTATCGCATGTTTAAAAATGATCTAACACATATCTTATCATAATCTATTACACATCTAAAAATGAGACAATGTAGGTTTAAATCAAACTTTTATAGCTATCGCATCTCTAAATCATATGATATCGTAGGTTTAAAATAAGCTCTCGTAGCTCTGAAATGAAACATTGGTAATTAACTTTAAAAACAGTTTATTTCCTCTTAAAGTAATTACTTTTACCAAATCATTCTATATGTAAAATTTCCATTTGTAAATCTATATCTTACAGAATTCTTTTAAGGAAAACACCAAGGATCATTTTTGTATCTTTTGAACATTTATTAATTTAATAATTAAAAAAATTATCTTCCACTTTTATCTCAAATTTTCCCTACCAATTAATTCTTATTAAATCGACAATACATCGGAAAAATCTTGAAAATAATTTTTTTCATCTTCTACCATATATAAAATTTCAGGGTAAAATAATTATTTCACATATTAAATAATTAAAACCTGAAACTAAACTCTTTCCAAGTTAGGAAATTCTTATGAATTCGAAAAATTATGAAATTAAAAACTCATATCCATTTTAAAATTATAAACAACATATAAAAATTTCATTAGAGATTATTAACATGAGGTTCAATCCAAAATTCTATCATTCAACAATTCATTATATAATGTTCACAAAGCCATTTAAATGAATATCCCAATCAAAACAATGTTTAGCATTATAAACCAGGTCTAGTATGCATCAGATCGGAAAATAAAACCCATCAGACTTAGGGATGATTATATTATTCATCTTGATTAGTTTTAACATCGTGAAATTTTCCTTAAGCTTCTTTCTTCAAGCTTTACCTTCTCCTTCATTAGCTTAGACGATTTTAACAGAGCTCCTATTCTTTCTTTTTCATTTTGTTATGAAGAGTAGTGAGTAATATGAGGCATAAGGAAAAAAGATTTGGGGAATTACTATGTGGGTCTTAACCTTATTTCCTTACTCTCGTCTTATTTAGTTAAAACTGTTATTTTTTTTCTACATATAAAAACACTATTACTACATTATTAAATAAGAAAATTAAAAAATTATTATTGTGGAAAGTCTCCGTACTATCCTATTTTCCCCAACATTGTTATTTAATTACCATCTAATTAAATTTCTAGAATAATGTGTATAGGGTGTTATCGGTGGCCCTTCTTGTAAAAATTTCATCTTCCTAGTTTAAATAAGGTATAATAATACATAACAAGTCATACTTACATGTGAAACAAGCACATAAAAAAATCTATTATCAATAACATAACTACTAGTCAAAAGTCTAAACAGCCATATGGAACATACATAAAAACAATTCATGATAAGTCTTTGTAATCCTATACTCGATCTCTAAAGCACAATCTCTTTCACCATCACTAATTTGTGTGTTCACTAACTTGACTGTTGTATTTCTAAGTTCCTTCAAATTTCATTCCATGATAAAAATCGAACTTCTAATAGTAGTCTATTAGGTTAAACTACTAAATCCTCTAAAACCATTTGTTCAATAACAGTCTCCTGATCATGTACACACTTCCTCAAACGAGAGACGTGTTAACCCGCCTCTCGATAAGGCCACAGACAGGCCGATTTAACTATGTCGACTTCATAATTATCGAGGTTGGAATGTGATGGATTCGGTTTGAAAGGATGAAGTTCACTTGGATACGCCGCTCGGTCTGGAAGTTAAGGGTCGGTCGACCTTGGTAATGTCGCTCGGCATTGAGGTTCGTCATTGTGGGTTGGCATTGTTAGCATGGCTCGGCCTTGGTGAGGTGGTTCGACCTAGATAGGGTCGCTCGGCATTGTAGAGAAGTCAGGGTCGCTCGGCATTATAGAGAAGTCAAGGTCGTTCGGCATAAGGTAGTGGTTCGGTAGACACCACTCTGCATCGTACCTCGCTCGGCATCGTACCTCGCTCGGCATCGTACCTCGCTTGGCATCACACCTCGCTCGGCATCGTGGGGTCGCTCGGCATCGTGTGTCTCTCGACGTTGTGGGTCGCTCGACATTGCGGTGAAGACAGGGTGGCTTGGTAATGGTGGTTCGGCCTTGATTTCTGTTCGGCATGTGTGGGTCGGTTACAATGAAAAGCATCGCTCGGCTATGGCCTTGGTGTGCCCAAATTACTCAGGAATCCCAACAACTTGGATTTGCCTATAAATACAACATGTGGGTCTCCAAATGAGGGGATCTCCTTCTGACCTCTGACTTTTTATCTTCTAAGGCTGAGGTTACTCTACCATTTTGTAACTGTAACTGATTCTTACATCAATAATAAGGAAACTTCTAGAGTGGACCTAGGCCGGAGTTAGCCGAACCACTATAAAATCTATCGTTCTTTACTGCTTTCATTTTAATTTTGACTGTTCTTCACATTATTACTCTTACATACAATCTATCTGTAAGCTGTGACTGGTACTTGGTGCTTTCATTTACATTGTTAATGACCAATTTTGGCGCTAACATTTTGGTGCTTTCATTTAGAAGGCAAGAATTCAGGTATTTTGAAGCTAGGAACTTAGATTCTAGAAAGCAATGGCTTGGCCATCAAAAAGAAAGCAAGTGACGGAAAGAAGCAACCAGGAAGGAAGTCAAGAAGCCTCCTCTGGAACTGGAGCAGGTCAAGCATCTATCTATATCACCAGCGATGAGATGGAGACGATGCTGAAAAGGTAGGAAAACATGATACAGAACTGGGTTCGACAGGTTGGACAAACTGGAGCACAAAGTCAAGGGAATGGACCAACCACGGTTGCCGGCATTGCAAAACAAGGAACCAGAGATGTAGAAGTTTCTAGAGGTCAAAACCAGAACCAGGCTGGAGGGATAGATGGAAATTAGCAAAGGCTCGAAGGCAGACCTCCAGGATTGGACACTGGCAGAGCGGTGAACGAAGCTCAGCAAGCAGGAACCAACGTGAACGTAAATGACCAACTTAAGAGTACTACCCGGAGTACCCCCTAGGACATGGGGGGCAAGGTAGTGATGCAAACAGGGGACTACCCCTGGATGGAGACGAGCGGATGGCTGGATTAATAAGAAGGATTATGAGAAGAGGATTGTCAAGCGGAGGCTTAAAGGAAGTTAGTCGCAGTCTGTTCACTACGAATATCAAAAATGCAAGGAACCCTCTAAAGTTCAAGTTACCCGCGCTGGATCCTTATGATGGGAAATCAGACCCAACCATGCATATTACTAGATATATCAGGCATATGGAAGTGCTGGGGGCATTCGAGGAAGTGATGGCACATGCTTCCCTCTATATCTAACAGACTTGGCTGTGCTTTGGTTTAGGCAGCTAGAGAATGGATCAATCAGAACATGGGGTGAGCTAGTGGAATGCTTCATGAGACAGTCTAGGGCCCACGTGACGCGACCCAAGAGTGTGATGACCTTAGCTACAATGAAGCAGAAGACCAGAGAGTCCATAAGAGATTTTCTATTGCGATTCAATGCTATGGTGGCTTCAGTAGATCTCCCCGATCCATTGATGATTTTGATGGCGACGATAGCAGGAGTTGCGAAAGGCATAGAATTTAAGGATTCTTTAGTAAGAGATCCGCCACAAGACCTTAGAGAATTCTATCATGAAGCTAAAAGGTTAATTCAGCTAGAGGATTCATGCGTCGAAAGGTGAGAAATCAATGCCGTGCAAGGCGAAGGAACCTCCAAGGAACAGACTGGAATATACAAGGGAAAGCAGAAACAGGATGACAGATACGATGGTCCTGACAAACGGAAGAAATTCTGAGAACCCAGATACAAACAATACGTTGACTTGACGACAAAACTAGAACGGATTTAAATGGAAACTCGGGGGCACCTCTCCTATCGGAAACCACCCAGGAGAGATCCCATGGAACGGGAACGTACAATTGGAAAGTATTTCCTATTCCATGAGCAGGAAGGGCATGCTACTAATGAATGCCACCATTTGAAGGATGAAGTGGAAGAGCATGTTAGAAATGGTAGATTTACACAGTACATGAGAAATCGAACAGCGGCCGTAGGACCTGAGCAACTACCGCCTCCATCTAACAGAACTAATCCCATATCGGGATCACAACTCGTCATCAATTTATCATGATGGTAATGGCCAAGTTTAGGACTTGCACTTAGGTCGATTATTTAAATTTCTTAGATTTGATTTTAAAATAAAACGGCTATTCCACTTACACATGTACGGGAACCAGAGAGATCCCCAGGCATGCTCTGAAATGGTAGTAGACCGCTCTGCCCGGAGAGGCAGTATCTAGACTTTTCTTTTATCGATGATTGGACATTTAGAATTTGAATTTAATAAATGAACATGAATTTCATAAAATAAACCATTGATCGGAGAGTTAAAGGATGAATATTGGAAGTCAATTTGAAATTAATCGCTTTATGACCCTACCCGGAGAGACGGGGTCCGTAGTGCAAGAAGTGTGTTGCTTCGCCGGAGAGCGATAGGATCAACTCACTTAACGTAGTTCCTCAATTATCAATAAGTGATTGGATCAGGGTTCGATAAGATCTCGGAGTGGCTATAACCGGCCTAGGATTTAGGCCATGACATTGCTTAATGTTCAGGGACACTGAACCGGAGTGCAGAGAGTGACGCTGCTTCGCCAGAAAGCGACAGGATCAGCTCACTCAACGCTGTTTCCCCTTCACCGGAGAGTGACAATGGGATCCACTAAGAGTCCAGAGAGGCTGACATCGGTCCAGGAGGATCATGACATTGCTTAATGTTCAAGGACTTTGAACCGGAGTGCATGGAGTGATGCTGCTTCGTCGGAGAGCGATAGGATCGGCTCACTCAATGCTGTTTCCCCTTCACCGAAGAGTGATAGGATGGGATCCAGTAAGTGCCTGAGACGCTGACATTGGTCCAGGAGGATCAGGGCTTAATGATCGGGGACGCTGAACCAGAGCATAAGGGATAGGTTGCTTCATCAAAGCGCAACATGATCTGCCTATTCAATCGTTAAGTTTGGATTGAACTTAGCAGAAGCCCGGAGAGGCCGTCAACGGTCTAGAAAGATCGTAGGATTCGATTGTTGACTTCCAAGGGGAAAAATTAGGAATTGAATAACGACTTGGAAAGGTCATGGAATAAAACTATCAGATTCGGATGGAATCATTTGATAACGAATGTAGTACGGACTTCGGATATCGGATTTGAGGCTATTCAAAAGACACCTTTCAATAGCAAGGCATGTTTTGGAAGGCAAGTGTTAACCCGCCTCTCGGTAAGGCCACGGACAGGTGGATTTAACTAAGTCGACTTCACGATTGTCGAGGTTGGAATGTGATGGATTCGATTTGAAAGGATGAAGTTTGCTAGGATACGCCGCTCGGTCTGGATGTCAAGGGCCGGTCGGCCCTGGTAATGTCGCTCGGCATTGAGGTTCGTCGTTGTGTCTCGGCATTGTTACCACGGCTCGGCCTTGGCGAGGTGGTTCGACCTAGATAGGGTCGCTCGGCATTGCAGAGAAGTCAAGGTCGCTCGACATTGCAGAGAAGTCAGGGTCATTCGGCATAAGTAGTGGTTCGGTAGTCACCGCTCGGAATCACACCTCGCTCGGCATCGTACCTCGCTCGGCATCGTACCTCGCTCGGCATCGTACCTCGCTCGGCATCGCACCACGCTCGGCATCGCACCACGCTCGGAATCGTACCTCGCTCGTCATTATAGGGTCGCTCGGCATCGTGGGTCGCTTGGCATCGTTGGTCGCTCGACATCGTGGGTCGCTCAGCATCGTGGGTCGCTCGGCATTGCAGTGTAGACAGGGTGGCTCGGTAATGGTGGTTCAGCCTTGGTTGCTGTTCGGCAAGTGTGGGTCGGTTACAATGAAAAGCATGGCTCGGCTATGGCCTTGGTGGGCCTAAATTACTCAGGAGCCCCAACAACTTGGATTTTCCTATAAATACAACACGTGGGTCTCTAGATGAAGGGATCTCCTTCTGGCTCTCTAACTTTCTATCTTCTAACGCTAAGGTTACTCTACCATTTTGTAACTGTAATTGATTCTTACATCAATAAAAAGGAAACTTCTAGAGTGGACGTAGGCCGGAGTTAGCCAAACCACTAAAAAAATCTGTTTTTTACTACTTTCATTTTAATTTTGACTGTTCTTCACATTATTACTCTCTACATACAATCTATTTGTGAGCTGTGACTGGTACTTGGTGCTTTCATTTACATTTGGGTGTTAGTACCAATTTTGGCGCTAACAAGACATGTATAACATTGTGGACTATGGCTAAAGTTTTTGGTAACTTGATATGATACGTGAGTTTCTTCATCCTCTCTTTAAGCGAAAATGGTCCTACATATCTTGGTGCCAATTTCCTCTGTATTCCAAATCGTACACCTTTATTGGTTATACTTTCACAAAAACATGATTTTCAACTGAGAATTACTCTTTGCACCTTTGGCCAACGTAGATTTTCTTCCTTGATTGAGCTTCCCTCATCCTTTCTTAAATCATCTCAATCTTTTGAGTCGCTTCTTTTAACAAATTAGACCAAGAACTAGTATATCATCTATCATTAACCAACATGCTAGCGATTTGCATCGCCTTCAATAAGGAGGTCTGATAGGTGTAATTCCTATACCAGTCTGACAAAAATTATTATAGGACAACTCGATCAAGTGCAAATGGTCTTCCTATGAACCTCCAAAATTTAGTACACAGTCCCTGGCAGCTCTCCAAGTACCTTATTAACTTTTATGCTTTCCAATCAGCCTTTGGATGGCAATTGGTACTAATCTTCAGCTTGGTACCATATACATCTTGTAAATTCTACCAAAATTCACTAGCAAACATTGGATCCTGCCGACTTAAAATATTATTCTGTATTCCATATAGCTTCACCACATTCTTCATAAATGATTTCGTTAAACTTGATGTCATTTTTGTCGATTTAATGAGAATAAAAATTGCACTTTTAGACAATTTGTTGGGTACTACCCAAATACATTCATTTCCCTTATTCGACCCCGACAACCCATCTATAAAATTATAATGACCTACTTTTAGGTCATATTATTTATGGCATTTAATTAGTAAAATTAAATGAAATAATGTAAAATGATTAAGGGATCAAGGGTTGTGTAAATAAGGGGTAACCGTGCCCATTAAACCAATGAACTAAGGGAAGATGAAATAAAATAAGTTAGGCAAATAGATAAGGGTAATATTGGAATAAGTATTATTCTTATACCCTAAACCCTTGAACCATAATATTCTCACGTTCATTTTATAAGATCACAAATTAGAACATAAGAATGAAAGGCCAGCCACCAATAAGGGGAAATAAGAGAAGATAAAAGGAGGAAGCTTAACCAACTTAAATCAGGATTAAATATCAACTCCTTAATGACAAAGCTAAGGAGAATAATAAGTTACATCTCATATTTTTAATATTTTTGGTTTCTATATCATATCCGAATATTCGGTGAAGTATTTTGCCATGTTTTTAATTGTTAAAATGGATATATATGTTTGTTGATGATTTATGCTAATGCATATAGATTTTATTATATGTTTTAATGTGAAACCCTATTAAAAGACATCCAAATGCCTTATGATTTTGAGATGAGGTTGAAAATAATATTTTGGAAATGGATTTCAAATTTCATAATTTCCTAAATTAATGGGGATTTATTATGAATTTTCCAGTGAAGACTATAGCTATCTTGGGTTTAAAATTAATTACGGCTATCTTATGATGATTTTGGGTCAGAAATTAATATATGTTAGAAAACATAATAAAAATGATTTATGGGAATTTTTATTGATTTTTCCTAAGTGTTTTAATAAATATATGAAATTATTTATAGTATGGAACTTAAATGTTTTATACATTTATAAAAGGAGAAAGGGTATTTTGTAAATAATTTAATTGTTATTTCTGAAATTTCAGCCATACTTTTAGAAAAGAAATCAGCAGCCAATCCATTTTTGACAAACAAGGCAGGTTAGTTGAAAAGAATTGCTTTAAAAAGTTAATAATAAATTTATACATGCTTTTTACATGTTTAGCCACTTTACGAACCCAACTTTCGGCCAAGCACTTCCACCTCCATCACTATCGAAACCAATGCACACGGTATCAAAGACTTGGTACGTAGCGAATTGGACATAGGCAAAAGGTATGTAGTCGAAACATGGGGTTCTATAGGGATCGAAGCTTTGCTTTGTTTTAAAAGAAAATGCGCCTGCTTTGCCATTGAAAAGAATGCTTTCGACTTAGTTATCTTTCGACTTGGATAAAGGATTTTAAGAAATGGCTCAAAAATAGGTTAAGCCTTTTGTTTTAAGTAAATTCTTTCGAACGAATCCAAACTCCTTGCTGCCACATCTTACCTTTCGAAGCAATGCTTTCGAAAGCATTTCTTTATTTTAAAACCCAAGCCACTTTTCCAATGCTTTCAAACTGTTGGTTTCGACACCATCACTTCTTTACTTAGGAAATAGCATTCAGAAGAGTGTTTTCGACTTAGTTGTTTTATGACCCTTTTGTTCTTTCGAATGTTATACCCAAGGATTTCAAAAGGAATGGTTTTAAATGGTTTCAAAAGGTTGTTCCACATGATACTTGAACCCAAATTCTTTCGAAAGGTTTGACGAATTAAATGTTTTTGAAAAGTTTAAGATAAAGGTTTCGAAAGGGTGGTTCCCAATGTTTTTGAAAGGTTATAAATGAAAGATTTTCGAAGGTTTTTGAAAGGCATATTTAAAGTGTTTTGAAAAGAGGATGCTTACGGTTTTAAAAGGCTTTCAAAGGAGTGGCTTTGAATGTTTTTGAAAGTTATATTAAGAATGGTTTCAAAAGGTAAGTTTTAGCCTTTTAGCCTAAGGTTATAAATTAAAGTAGTTACTTGGTTTCAAAAGGGGTACTTTCAATGGATTCGAAAGGGGTACTTTCAAAGGTTTAAATGTTTTCATCAATAAAGTTTTGTGTAAAGTATATATAACATGGTTGTAACGACCCGGAATTTTGGGCAATGACGATTTAATAATCTGTATAATAATTAAATTGGTTTGATAATTTTCTTTGTAATTTTAATTTAAAATTGGTAAATTTAATCTTTTAAAGGTTAATAAATTTTAATCTGACAATATTGATAAGAATTGTTTTTCAAAAGCTATTAAATTTTGTTCTATTTATAATATATATGTTTGATATATATTGTGAATAGAATATCTATTGTTTTAAATAAAAGTTGAATTTTAAAATTGTAATGTATATGTATGTATATGTTTTAATTTGAGTTGTTTGGAAATTTAATTTAATCTATTAATAATTGATGTATGAATGAATAGTAATTTTAAGCTTTGTTTTAATTTATATTTTCAGAAGTTAATTTAAAGATTAATTCATTTGTTTTCAAAATGTAAAATAAATTGTTTGTTTTAAATAGAATAGTTTCAAAGGAATTTAAACAAGCTTTATTTGTTTTCTTTTAAAATGTTTACATTAAAAATGAATGTTTAAGATTTAAAATAACATGTATAAGATTATATTTATATTATAATTAGTTTAGTATATTTCTTTTAAAAGTAAACTTAGTTACATACATGTAAGTATTTATCAATTAAGAAAGTAAAATATGTAAATTTATATTTACATTCAAAATTAAATAAAATTCAAATTAAAAATACTTAATGACATGTGTAACTCCATTAATTATCTAAATAACACTTGTGAGTAGATTAAGGGGATAAAATGACAAGTGTTAATCTTTAAAGAACAAGTGTCTTCATTTTTTTTTATATAAACATAACTTTCTTTCATTTTTTTTTCTTTTGTTTATTTTCTTTCAAATGTTTATGGCAAAAGTAGAAACAACTTCCAAAATCTGAAACTTGAATCAAAAGCAAATTAAAATACTGTAAATTAAATCTGCAAAGAAAGATTAAAGCTGCAACTTAAAATCAACTGCAATTCAAATGGAATTCAATCTTCAACCTGTTTTGAAGTCAATCTGCAAGATCGATTCTGCAACTAAATCAGGTTACAACCTGAAAATCAAAGATTATTGAAGCAAGCAAAGATTTCAACAGTAAAGCACTTTTACAGATCAAAATTTTAAGCCTGGGAAAAAGAAAACCTGTTCTGTTCTCTGCCTTCTTAAAATGGTGAGTAAATTATTTTTTAAAAAAAAACAGATTTACTAATTTGAAGTTAGTTGTGTATGCATGCAATAAAATTAGGCTTGGATTATGAATATTAGTTACAGGAAAATGTGTTTGTTTGAATGCCTGAACATTTAAACATAGGTTATTTTGATCTTACCTCTCTCTAATTTCAATAACTCATTCTTATGCATTGATTATATGTAATTTGCAAGCTGGAGATGATTGAAATCATGAAGTTTCATTACTAAATCTTTCTTCGAGTTTAAATTAAATATTCAAGCTGAATTGTCTGTAAAATGGCAGTGGAAACTAAATTTGGATAAAATCAATTATTCTAATTTCTATCTTGGATTACATGTCTGCAATTACGAAGAGAAATCGTGAATTTTGATAGGAATATCATAATTTTTAGTTTAGGGATTATCATGAATTTCGGGTTTAAACCTTTCTTGAGTTTTTGTTGATTTCAGATGAATCACTCGATGATTTGAGTTGATATTTGGTTCTAAGATAGCATTTGAGGTGTATAATTTGGGAAAAATGCAAGATAATTTTTCTATTGAGTGGATTGAAGGGATTTGGATGAAATAGGGTTTTGTATGCTGTCGTTTTTAGTTTGAAGTATATGGCTGCAGCGTGTTGAATTTGGAACCGGAGTTGTTCGTATTTTGGGAAGAGGTAGTTTAGGGTCGTGGTGTTCGATGATGGTGATGGCGAGTTCAACGGTGGCGAGGATGGTCGTTGGCGTGGGATATGGGTACGGCAGTTCTGGAATTTCGAGCATGAGGTTTGAATTTTGATTCGAACATGTATGGTTGGATCTGGGTGGGATTTTAGGTTCGCATGGGAACGTGGGGATGTCGGAGACGGTCGCGCCGATCAGCGTCGGCCGAAGTTGTTGGTGCATGTGCACCATGATGATTGTGTGCACTGGAAGAAGGAGTTGGGGAGGGGGGGGGGAAGATGAGTGTTCACTCGGGTAGGTGTTCGAGTATACTCGGGAATGACTCGAAGTAGGTGATGTTGGGAATTGACTCGGGGCAAGCACGAGTTGCTTCGAGATTTGCTTGGGGGTTTGGTGAGTTTTACTCGGGTTTAACCCGAGATTTCCTCACGAGCAAGTATGCATGACGTTTTAAAGATATATGTTGCAGATTTACTCATTGATTGAATAATTGAATCAAGTTTTGAGGGAAATTCTAAAGTAATGTTTTTAAAACTTAAGTTTCAAAATTTTATTCAAAATAAAGAAGTTTGAATTGGGAAAATTTAAGTGTTTTAGATTTTTAAAATTTGATTTCAAAATGCTTTATTTCCAAATAAAGTATAAGTTATAATTTTGTAATCCAAATAAATAATTTGTCTTCAAGTTATTTAGATTAGATTAAATTCAAATAATTTATTTATGTAGACAAATATGGTTAAATTATTTTTGATATGAACTTAAGAATTCTTGGTTATATGAATTGATTATAAGTAAAAGAAAAGGTTTAATTAGGAATAATGTTTTCTTAATTAAGGATTTTTAAATATAAGTAATTAATTAATTAATTGTTTAATTAATTTTAAATAATTAGTTAATTGTTTATTTAATTTTAAAATTATAACTTAATTATGGATTAATTAAGTGAAATTACTTAATGAAGTAATCAATGATTAGTTTTGAATATAATTAGAATATTAATTACTTAGGGAAGTAATTAGTAGAGGTTACTCATGGAGTAATTTAAGTTAAGTGATTATTGGGTAATCATTTAATGATATTAATTAGGGAAATTGATTAATATAATTGTTTTAAAGTTAATTAGTTATGGAGTAATTAATTAATTAATTAAGATTTATTTAATGATGGAATTAATTATTGTCAAGAGAGTAATTAAGTTTTATTAATGAAAGTAATTAGAAATAATTACTTATGTAAGTAATTAAGAGTTAATTACTTAATTTATTTAAGTTAATTAATTAATGTGATTAATTAATTAAGGAATAAGATTAAATAAGGGTTAATTGCTAAGAGTAATTAATTTAAATTGTAATTAATTATTAAAGTAATTAATTAAGGATTAATTATTGATTAATAATTACTTAATGAAGTAATTAAAGATTAATTAATTTGATTAATTAATCAAGGATTAATATAATTAATTTGGAAATAATTAATTAAGAAGTTAATTAATTAAGATAAGTAATTACAAATTGTTAATTACTGTTTATGATTAATTAGATGATTTATTACAAGTTAATTATTTTATTAATTAAAGGATTATTAATTAATAAAGATTATTAATTAATATAATTAATGTAAGTAATTAATTAAAGTGTGATTAATTAATTGCAATTAATTAAGGATTATTGAAATTAACTATAGTTAATTAATTAATGAAGGATCATTAATTTTGTAATTAATGATAGTAATTAAAGGTTAATTACTGAATATGGTTAAGAATAATTACTTGAATGTAATTAAAGAAATTAATCTAGGAAGATTAATTAAAAAAGAAATCATTAAGAGATGATAATGAATTTGATTTGTAATAAATCAATGAAGAAGGAGTTAGGATAATCCAAATGATGAAAGGATAGTAATTAATTTAATTAGAGGTTAATTAAATTGATTAAGAGTTAATCAATTCTGCTATGGGTGATTGATTAATATTGAATGGTTGATATTGGACGACTGATATTGGATGTTGAATGTTATGGGATGATTGATATTAGGTGACTGATTAATATTGGATGATTTGGATATCTGTGTTGTGATATGCTGCATTATGGGATGAATGGTTTATATGAATTATCTATAGTGATAATGTTATTCATCTAGCTATTTATATCATCCTGAATAAGTTAAAACTGTTTAAACCCTTAAGTATAACTTGGACATTAAAATGGCGTTTGGTTTCGGTGAGACCGGGATCGGGTTTCCATATTTGGATATCCGAAAACCACATCGATTCCAATTAAACGTTAGGTCGTTAATCCAAGTGGAG
Source organism: Allium cepa (assembly GCA_030765085.1). Lineage (NCBI taxonomy): Eukaryota > Viridiplantae > Streptophyta > Magnoliopsida > Asparagales > Amaryllidaceae > Allium > Allium cepa. The sequence continues at coordinate 175,219,031 of CM060945.1, forward strand.
CAAGTGAAGACTCGAGGTGTAAGGGCTATACGCCAGTATAACTCTGTGGGTGATTCCGTAATGAGTTTGACGGAATAGTGCTTATAGATTCGAGATGGAGATTAGAGTGCAAGGGCTATGGTCGTTGACTCTGAGGGTGATTCCAATATGAGTGCAACAAGATAGTGCCTTCGGTTTCGTTCGAACTCGGAACGAACTTGTATGGATTGAATGCTTTCAGCACATCGTCAGGCGGACGATAAGCATTCTAAGATAAAAGTGTTCTATAAAGGTAATCGTAGCCTCAAGCCTCATCAACCGGGAATGGCTAAAACAGGGGAGGTGCAGCAAGGCTTCGTGGGTTGCTCCCACTGGAGAGCAAGATTTACCCCTGTCTAGAAGTCCCTTTTTATTTGGCTGTGTGGGGCGGTTGAATTCCGGACAACCGCCGGGGTTGTCTTGTTCGGGACTGTTCAGTAAGGAATGGTCCCGACCTTGTGTTGTAGGGGAGTTAGGGTGGCTCCTCGGTACGGTGATCTAGGCCACGTACTGTGACGGGCGGTACCCCAGTAGCCCTGCCATTGATGGAAACCCATTTTCCCTACGAGACCCTACGGTTTTGTTTGTATACCTATGTAGCTGGAATTTAATAAATGTAACAATTTTGGCTATTTCTTATTTACTTGAAAACCCTAGACACTATTATAATATCACTGGATTTCCTATCAAATGTTTTGGTTAGCGTAAGGTAAAAACTTTTCCATGTTTATGTGTGGGAAGTCTTACATGATACCTTTTATTTTCAAAGGTTTTTCTAAAAGTTAAGCAATCTTAAACCGTTTACTCACACCAGACCCCTGTCTGACCCGAGTGTTTATTTTCTGTTTTATTAAACTCTTGGGTACTCATATTATGTATGAGTAGTCAAGTGATTTAGTTAGCTTGACGAGTTCTGGAGGAGATATGGAGTAGGAGGCTTCCACGTGTAGATATTATGATTCCACTGTGTATGGTGTATCTCTGTCTTGTATACTTGAGTTGTAAGAATTAGACAGATGTTTATAACTGTCTAATATGTGTTTAAAGTTGTGTAACTCTGATGTAATATGATACTATGAAATATTTTATGTGTTATATTATATTTTATTCGTTCCGCTGTGAGTTCTCTGATGTTTTTTGTGTTCTTCTTTCTCTTTCTTTTTTTCTTCTATCCCTTTCTTTCTTCACTCGTGATGCGATTTCCTGGAGATAGGAAGTCAGGTCGCTACAGTTGGTATCAGAGCATTAGGCTGAGCGAATACCTAAGCTCTGAAGTGTGTCTTTCTTTAGGGAGCGTTAGGTTGAGTGAATACCTAGGCTCTGTAGTGGTGTCTTTCTTGAGAGAGCGTACTTGTAATTTTTATATATAACTATATTTATATATATCTATATCTACCTAATCTTTTGGGTTATCTGTTCGGATTTTCCAGCATAAGTTTTAAAGGTAGATGGAGTAGTGGTTTGTGTGTGTAACACGATTACCACTGATGGATGAGGTCCATATGTTTGAGGTTAGAAGTATTTGTCGAGACTGTAGACCTAATACCGTCTCGAGTGAGATTTGTTGTTTGGAGTAAGGATTTCTCTGATATCCGAAGGAAATCTTCTGAAGATTCGGAGTTTATCTTTGAAGTGTAAGTTTGGATTTAGCTCAGGTGAGTGAATTATTCTTGAGTTTGGATTTGATGGAAGTGTAGAAGTAAGTAATGGTATCTTGGTAACTGCGTGATGAGATGCAGTATTCTTGGATATTTTCTGAAGGTGTTTCCTCTTGAAGTAGTTTAGAAGTGGTTGAGGAGCAGTCTTTACCTGCCTCAGGGAAGACTCGTCTGTGTAGTAGTTATCTGGATCATCGGTGTGGAAGTTGGCTGTTCTGGAATATGAGACTAAGGTCTATTAGTTGCTTTGTTTCGGCATGGTCTCATTTGTCATTCCTTTAAAAAAGAGCGAGATGTTGATGCTTGGTTTGGAGTCCGAGTTTCTTTTGGGTTGTTTGCCATCTCGAAGGTTCTGTTGTGTGGTTTGTTGATGGTTTTGGGGTTCGAGGAGCCTTTGGATTGGAAGTATTGGATAGCTGTGGTAGCAGTTTCAACTCGAAGTGATCAGTGTGCTGACGAGAAGGTCTTTTGGCTTCGCAGTATCATCTAGGTAGAGTTTGGATGTAACATCCCGCCTTTTCGCACACTTTAAAACGACACACATGCCGATTCAAAGCATACGCAAGGGCGGATTGTTATGGGGGTAAATAAGAAAAAAACAAAGAAGAAATAAAACAAAATAGAATCTCACAGCGGAAGGATAAAATATAATAATAAATATACAATTCAAAACAGTTTACAAAATAGTTATTTCACTTATACAATGAACATCAGAGTCACACATACCAATACAACAATGCAGCGGAATATAAAGAGTGTGTGGTGCAATACTATATATAAATAATGCTGAATCTTCGTCTTCGTCCTCCAAGCTAAATCTGTTATCCTGAAATGCTCGGACTGACCCGAGCGAATTTGAAAAGACAAAAACACTCGAGTCAGACTAGAATATCTTATGTGAGTTAAATAAACAGAAATAAATATGAGTACAGTAACTCAAGAGATGCTCGGGATTTACATCTCCTAAGGATCCGTTAAACTATTTACTATGTAGTATATTGCGTTATTATAATAGTGTCTATTTATAAAATAAACTTACTTTTTAATAGCGTTAAGGGGTTACCCATATAGCCCTTAACACATAATAGTCCCAGTAGTCCGTCCAATATCATAGTCCCTCCTGATCGGGAAGCCACTAGAGGATACCACACGGGCTACGGGAGAAAACCAAACTCGTACAAGGCGCGATAGGGTAGGTGACACGGCACAACTAGGCAATGCCAGGGTAGATATACCAATTACGCTTCCGGGCCGATGGTAACGCGAAGCCGCAGCAACCGCCCACCTCGAAACAACTCCCCAAATCAAAAAAATAGAAGTGGCCACTGAATCAATCCAAAGTCATAGTATAATATCGAAGAGGAGTGTCCGATCAGAGGAATGACCTCATTAACCCGTCGATCGCTCCTGTTTTAGCCACCTTATGCCAACTCACGGGAGTCGGGTCCACGTATTTACCTTACAGGAATCGTCGCCACCAACCTACTTCATTCTGGAATCTCCACCGCGTACACGGTTAGTCAAAGTGGTTTTCGGTATCGACAGAGAGTATGTCCATATCCGATCCCGGTCTCTTTGCCAACCCATCGTTATTATAACACCGCGGTTATTTAAAACAGTTTATACTTTAAAACCAGAATATAATCCATTTCAAAACCATAATATTACGATATCATTCCAAAACCCAAAACCATATTTTACCACTTATTCCAAATATAATTCCTTTCCAAAAATTAAAAGGCTTTAGCTTCATAATATCTGAAAATCGAATATTTTCAAAGCTTAATATTTTTGGAAATCCATAATTTCAAACCATAACTTTTAAACTCGAATGGTTTGGATATTCAACGGTATGCGAATTAAAAAGGTTAACTTTACTGTTGCTTTATAAAGAAATAGATTACACGGCTTTCCAAATATTTCTTCTTTTAAAGTTAAACCAAAATCCAAAAATATTACCTCAAGTCCCAAAACCATTTCAATTTTATATATATTTATATCCATTTTTGAGCATTAATATTTCAACTAAAGTTGGATTTTTTTATCCTTTCAAAATCAATATTCTATTAATTAATCTTGACCATTCACATAAAATCCATAATTAATAAAACTTCAATTTCTAGTAAAATATATATATAAATTTTCCAATTCAATATTTTTTTTTTTTTTACTAGAATATCCATTTCTATTTATTTTGGGAAAATCCAATTTCAAATATCATCTCTTAAATTTCCAAACTTAACATTTAAACATAGGATATAAATTTACCAACTCCATTTTCTAAATTTCTTCCATTTCAATAAAGAAATCTATCCACCTTTTAAATTCCTAAATTTTAACTTCATAAGTATATAAATATGGAATAAAATATTTATACAATATAAAATTTAAGATTTATAAACCGTATTCAATCCAAACCATCGAAATCACATTAAAATAGTTATATATAGACCGCGGTGCCTGTATATAATTTTCTATCCTATGGTCAAGTGATACGGATATTTATCATTTCAATCCGCAATTTAAAAATAAAACTTTGCGGTTTTATCATTTCAAACCACAATCCCGAAAAATGAAATATGCATGATAAATTTTCAATTTAATGATATGAAATAAACATTCATTCATCAACAACATCCATCATCCAATCGCAACCATCAACCAATATCAATCAATAACAATATATATATATATATATATGATCATATATAACAGGGGATAACTGGCAGTTTATTCAAATTAAATTTATCAACGATTAATCTAACAGTTATTCAGTAATAATTAATACAACTGTTAACTAGCAATTCATATGCAACAAAAATTTCTAACAGCTAATTAACGCGCAATAAATCAATTAAATTAACAGTTAAATTCAATAAAAGGCAATTAACCAGATATGAATGAAATAAACATGCCAAATACCCATAAATAAATCTCTATTCATTTCTAAAATTTATTTAACAAACATAAAAGCTTCTAGTAATTGTGAGTGGGTTAAAACACTCACCTTTGGAATTTAAATCGAATTTAAACTCGATTTAAATTCAAAAATTCGCCCGTCTCAGAATTCGTCCAAACCAGCGTCATCGAGTCCGGAATTAAATTACGATCCTAACGCAAAAAAAATCGTGTGAATCCGATGTAGTATGACAAAGTTATGATGAAAAATCGAATTGCAAACGAAATTAAATATAACAAAATATTACCAAAACATACCACTCCACGTCACGAGGCATACACGCCGCGTCCCTTCACGCGCAACCATCCCAGAACACGCGATCATCTTCCCATTCAAACCCTAACGGCCGCCAGAAAAGCTGCCTCTTCAACCAATTTTTATCACCAATCTGAGCACGGCCGAGATGATCAGAGATCACCAACTTCCTGCCCTCCCTCGGCCGCCCCTCCTGGTACTGCCGTGCCTCGCGTAAGGCACCCAGGCCGTGACGAATCTCGTGCCCAAAACCCCCAAACTGCCACGTCTCCGATCATCTAGATGATGATGTAGCCGTATGGATCTGGCCTACTCGACGTCCTCTACACAACCGTACCCCCCGATCGAGCTATCGCTGAAGATCTACCGTTGAAATCACCAAAATCCAAAACGAACGGCCGGCACTGTTTGAATATTTCTGAGAAAACGACAGCCCCAATTGAGAAACGAATTATACCAGTGGATTACGCGCTTCGAGAAGATCGACATATAATTTTTGTGGAATTTTCTGAATTTTTTTGAATTTTGGCTTTTGATTTTCCATTGAAACTGGATCTGAAGTGTATACATTTTTAGGAGGAGAAAAGAGTGAAGAAATGAACGTACAGCTAAAGAATATAGACTAGGGTTTGTAGCTGTATATATATATAGGTTGGGCTGGGTTAGAATAGATAGGCTAGATAGATGAACGTACGCAACAGATTATGGCCCAAAAAGCCCGCTATGCCTCCGGAACCGAATTTGTTAAAACTATATATCCAAATAGGTGTTTTAAAATATTCTGAACGCGATGGAAAAGGTTTCGCGACCAAATTCGATCGTATGAAGAAGTTATGCTAAAAACAAGATTTCCAAATTGATTTTCAAATTGATTTTAATAAAATTGATTTCAAGGCGTTTATCGTCCGTACGATCAAACGACAAGTCCGATCGATACGAAATTTGAAATCCTATAATAATTCACCGATACGGATCCGATGAAACTGGTTTCGTCGAAATCCGAGTCCGTGACAAAAATGGCTATTTTTAATATTATTAAATCAATTAAATAAATCATAAAAAATCAATTTTTATGTTTCAACTCCTATTATTGGCCAAATTTCATTACTTAGATAGTTCAATTAATCCCAATAAATTTAACAAGCTTGGATGTGAATAAAAATTTATAGGTATATAAATTTGCAATTTTAATTTCTGCACTTTCTTATTAATTGGGAATTATAAATTTATTCTCACAAATTACCTAATCTTATACTTATACACTCTCATCTTAAACCAAATTAAATAAATAACTTGATTTCCATCTCAACTTACTTTTAATTGCAGTTAACCCTTTTCACCGTAATTAAAATTCCAAATTATAAATAAATTTTTATTCCCATTCCTTTAATTTTCTTAACTATTTATTTATTCAAATTTTCAATATTCAACATAAATAGTTTGGTTAAGTTCATTTATTTACCTTCTTCCTATGATTCACAGTTATGGATGTCAATATGATGAAGTTTACATTAGTTAAGATTTCACTCAATTGTTCTCTAAGTCAAATGTTTACAGCTTTCATTTAACTTTAATAACGTACAAATTTACGTTAAATTCCATTTTTAAATGAAGTAATTACCATTCGTTGAATCAAATACTCAATTCATAAATAAAGTCTTGTTTTCAAAAAGTTATATCACAAATGGTCAACTAAAATTTGAATAAGCTTTACTAAATTCTATGGTATTAAATGTTGCAATAAATCCAAATTGCCATGTCTTAAATCCAAATTACTAATTAAGTCTTGATTCCTTTATTATTCCTTTGGTTTTCAAATAAGTTTTTATGATGAATGTGAATTCAAATGAACAATGGAAACCCATTCCCATTTGATTTCACTATTCCATTAAATATCTTCATATTCCAGCTAAATCAACTAACGTATGAATTAGCTATTTCAATCTTCATTAAATTGCGGTTTTTATACAATAGAAATTAAATCCCATTAACATATAAATAAAGGTTGATATCCATCTATTTACATTATATCACACTTGTGCTTCTATTTAGCTTTGTATAAATGTATGAATGCGGAGTCTTGCCTATTAACGTATTAAATAAGCCTTAAAATCAATTAATGCCCCTCCTTAGTTTAACCTCTTTTTATCCGTATTTATTTTTAGAGTAACCCTTGGATTAAATTCCCAAATCACCAATTCAATTAATTATACCTTTCAATCCAAATGTAAATCTTCCACCTTTGAATTCTTATATTAAATGAATTTTATTCTAGGCAATATTTTTTTACAAATGTTTACTGATTCCACATTTATAGGTTTCTTAAATTTTACTCCATCTAAATGTGACACATTTTTATTTCATTTCAAATCAATATATATATTCATTCCTATTCAATATATATATTCATTCCTATTCCTTTCATTTGGTTACTGCATTGAAATCTATTTATTAGCTAATACTACGTTACTATCATTAATTAAATTTTGGATTATATTCCAATTCCTATAACTAGGCCTTAAGTCACCATTTTACATAGTTTTAATTTAGCGTTTATTTAAATCTTCGTTTATCGTTTAGAATTTCTACTAAATTGAAATGCACAACTTATGAAGTTTAACCAATTTAGTCCACCTAATAAAATTTTCAAATGTTTGTGTGTATGTAATCCAATTCAGTTATTGTTACATTAATACCATTAAACCAACAAATTAAGACTTATAACTACAACACAACTTTCAGTTATTTTCAAATCTATGTCATATAACTTTTTAAATCTCTACCTGTAATTACAGTTACTATCTAACTCCTACATTCATCCTTTTAAAATCCTAAGACTTTAATTTTATACTGGATTAAATTAGCAAACATATAAATTAAATTTATAAAAATATCATAAATTTATCAGGTCGTTACAATCTCCCCCACTCAAAACTTTTCGTCCCCGAAAAGGAAAAAAGAAGGGAGAAGGAAGAATAAGCAGTACTTTTTATTTCAATTTTTAATTTATAAACAATATTTTCCTGGATTAATCCTCCTAAATGAAATACACTTGTTTTATAATCATTATACCCTTTGATACTTGAATTATTAAAGTTGGGAAAAATGTTTTCAACAAAATTCTAAGTCCAAAATTTACGGAAAATTTTGGCAGAGTCTCCTTTGTATGGAGGGACTCTGGAGAAAATATAATATCCAAATATACAAATATATTACATATATATCCAAAATAAAATATCCCACACGGAAAAATATATAAAATAGCGCTTTAAACGTAATCCGAAAACGTACCTATTTGTCGGGCAATATACGCTTATTATTTTGGAACCAAAAGCAGTAGCAGTTGCTTCCAACACCTGTATTCACTTATAAAATCTAAAAGGTTAAATATTTATTTTACAGTGAATGTTTAGGTGGATTCAATCATTCATATCCAATCAAATGCAACAACCATATATTTTAGCAAACAGCACACACCACAACAAACAATCATTAAATCAAACAAATAATTAGTTGTTCGGCTCAAATTCTGAAGTTGTACGAATGAAGAATAACTATCAAGTGCATCCGTTGCTCAACAGCCTTAGATGGAACAAAGATAGATTATTTGTTCATCCAACAACTCCACCATTCCTTACCCAACAATCATACATCAAACAATTCAAACCAACACCAAAATAGCTGATTATACATTCATTTCATAATTCAGTGTTTTGATTTTCTTCCCTTTATTTATGGAGGGATTTCTTTATTTCTTACAAGTTTTATTTTCCAATTATCACCAAATTCATTATATTTGTATTTCCATTTTTATTACTTAAGTTTCCTTTTATTACTTAAGTCTATAAAATAAATTCTCATTAATAACAACAAATATTTTGAATATCTTCTCTTGTAAGGTTTCCCTTAAATTCTTAATCTGCTAACATTCATTCCTATAAGTGGAAGTTTTTTATTTATCCATTAACTATTAATTGTAGACATTTCAATTTTTCCTACTTTCCATTATATTGGAATAGGGGAGATTAAAACATACTTAAGTGAATAATCATATAATAAATTCTTATTTTGAATTTCATGTTATATACTCAGGTTCATATCATCTATTAATAATTCTCAACTTTAATTTCCATAAAATTTCAATTATAACCTAAGTTTATACCATTAAATTCTTATTATAACAGTAGTTTATTGAATACTTCATTTTTCCTAAATTCCTACTTGTAAAACATTCAATTCTAGTTTCTGATTTAACATTTCAACTTTTATATTTGGGTAAGTTATTTATGTTAAAGAAATGCAATTGAACTTATACAAGTTAAATCTCCATTCTTTAATTAAATTTAATGTTTATCCATATTACTCTTTTATCTCATATGTTAAAAATTTCAAATTTCTCTTTATAATATTGCATTAATTCTCTTACTTAAATTAGAGGTTTCAACTTATTAATTACTTATCTTTTTATTCAACTAAAATAATTTAAACAATTAATTAATGGAAATTTAAGAATTAAATACCGGGTTAAATTTCAAATATTTCAAAATAATAGATAAATAAGTTCTTACAACTCAATATCTCTAATTATATTTAGAACAATAAAAGAAAATTTTAGAAATTTCAAAATAAATCTGCAGTAGAATTTTCTACAGTGGCCTTTCCCCTTCGAAACTCGAAAATGAAAGTCGATGATGCGGCCGTCATCACCGAATTTATTTTCCAGCGACAGAGAGGAAAGTACAGAATTTAAATTTTTCCAAAATCTCCTTTAAAACAATTCTTCCAATTTATACGAAATATTTATATAAGAAAATACTTATAAACCAAATCAATAAATTTCACAAATTCTTTGAAAGCAGATTTGGAAAAATCCCGGACTTAAGTTCTAAAATCTCCAATTTGATTTATCATAATTTCAACTTAGCTTCAGTTATTATAGATATTTTTATTTTCTAACACCCAATCTATAGCAACCAAATATATATATATCTTTATAAAACTATTTTTATATATAGAAAATATAATAGGCAAAATTATTTCATTCACCTATATTAAAAACAAATATTATGTCGGTCTGTCCTATTAAGTGTTTAGAAATCCCTATTGATGACATAGCGTCCCATGCATCAACCAGAATTTATAAATACAAAACGGAACAGATTAACACAATATAAAAAATCTTTTTATAAAACTAACAAATACGCTCTCTCATATATATACACTCAGCGACTCCCATAGGATATTTCTACCCTATTAACAAAGAGTCAAACCCCACAAAGCCAAGGTTTATCGCTAAACCAAAGCTCTGATACCAACTGTAACATCCCGCCTTTTCGCACACTTTAAAACGACACACATGCCGATTCAAAGCATACGCAAGGGCGGATTGTTATGGGGGTAAATAAGAAAAAAACAAAGAAGAAATAAAACAAAATAGAATCTCACAGCGGAAGGATAAAATATAATAATAAATATACAATTCAAAACAGTTTACAAAATAGTTATTTCACTTATACAATGAACATCAGAGTCACACATACCAATACAACAATGCAGCGGAATATAAAGAGTGTGTGGTGCAATACTATATATAAATAATGCTGAATCTTCGTCTTCGTCCTCCAAGCTAAATCTGTTATCCTGAAATGCTCGGACTGACCCGAGCGAATTTGAAAAGACAAAAACACTCGAGTCAGACTAGAATATCTTATGTGAGTTAAATAAACAGAAATAAATATGAGTACAGTAACTCAAGAGATGCTCGGGATTTACATCTCCTAAGGATCCGTTAAACTATTTACTATGTAGTATATTGCGTTATTATAATAGTGTCTATTTATAAAATAAACTTACTTTTTAATAGCGTTAAGGGGTTACCCATATAGCCCTTAACACATAATAGTCCCAGTAGTCCGTCCAATATCATAGTCCCTCCTGATCGGGAAGCCACTAGAGGATACCACACGGGCTACGGGAGAAAACCAAACTCGTACAAGGCGCGATAGGGTAGGTGACACGGCACAACTAGGCAATGCCAGGGTAGATATACCAATTACGCTTCCGGGCCGATGGTAACGCGAAGCCGCAGCAACCGCCCACCTCGAAACAACTCCCCAAATCAAAAAAATAGAAGTGGCCACTGAATCAATCCAAAGTCATAGTATAATATCGAAGAGGAGTGTCCGATCAGAGGAATGACCTCATTAACCCGTCGATCGCTCCTGTTTTAGCCACCTTATGCCAACTCACGGGAGTCGGGTCCACGTATTTACCTTACAGGAATCGTCGCCACCAACCTACTTCATTCTGGAATCTCCACCGCGTACACGGTTAGTCAAAGTGGTTTTCGGTATCGACAGAGAGTATGTCCATATCCGATCCCGGTCTCTTTGCCAACCCATCGTTATTATAACACCGCGGTTATTTAAAACAGTTTATACTTTAAAACCAGAATATAATCCATTTCAAAACCATAATATTACGATATCATTCCAAAACCCAAAACCATATTTTACCACTTATTCCAAATATAATTCCTTTCCAAAAATTAAAAGGCTTTAGCTTCATAATATCTGAAAATCGAATATTTTCAAAGCTTAATATTTTTGGAAATCCATAATTTCAAACCATAACTTTTAAACTCGAATGGTTTGGATATTCAACGGTATGCGAATTAAAAAGGTTAACTTTACTGTTGCTTTATAAAGAAATAGATTACACGGCTTTCCAAATATTTCTTCTTTTAAAGTTAAACCAAAATCCAAAAATATTACCTCAAGTCCCAAAACCATTTCAATTTTATATATATTTATATCCATTTTTGAGCATTAATATTTCAACTAAAGTTGGATTTTTTTATCCTTTCAAAATCAATATTCTATTAATTAATCTTGACCATTCACATAAAATCCATAATTAATAAAACTTCAATTTCTAGTAAAATATATATATAAATTTTCCAATTCAATATTTTTTTTTTTTTTACTAGAATATCCATTTCTATTTATTTTGGGAAAATCCAATTTCAAATATCATCTCTTAAATTTCCAAACTTAACATTTAAACATAGGATATAAATTTACCAACTCCATTTTCTAAATTTCTTCCATTTCAATAAAGAAATCTATCCACCTTTTAAATTCCTAAATTTTAACTTCATAAGTATATAAATATGGAATAAAATATTTATACAATATAAAATTTAAGATTTATAAACCGTATTCAATCCAAACCATCGAAATCACATTAAAATAGTTATATATAGACCGCGGTGCCTGTATATAATTTTCTATCCTATGGTCAAGTGATACGGATATTTATCATTTCAATCCGCAATTTAAAAATAAAACTTTGCGGTTTTATCATTTCAAACCACAATCCCGAAAAATGAAATATGCATGATAAATTTTCAATTTAATGATATGAAATAAACATTCATTCATCAACAACATCCATCATCCAATCGCAACCATCAACCAATATCAATCAATAACAATATATATATATATATATATGATCATATATAACAGGGGATAACTGGCAGTTTATTCAAATTAAATTTATCAACGATTAATCTAACAGTTATTCAGTAATAATTAATACAACTGTTAACTAGCAATTCATATGCAACAAAAATTTCTAACAGCTAATTAACGCGCAATAAATCAATTAAATTAACAGTTAAATTCAATAAAAGGCAATTAACCAGATATGAATGAAATAAACATGCCAAATACCCATAAATAAATCTCTATTCATTTCTAAAATTTATTTAACAAACATAAAAGCTTCTAGTAATTGTGAGTGGGTTAAAACACTCACCTTTGGAATTTAAATCGAATTTAAACTCGATTTAAATTCAAAAATTCGCCCGTCTCAGAATTCGTCCAAACCAGCGTCATCGAGTCCGGAATTAAATTACGATCCTAACGCAAAAAAAATCGTGTGAATCCGATGTAGTATGACAAAGTTATGATGAAAAATCGAATTGCAAACGAAATTAAATATAACAAAATATTACCAAAACATACCACTCCACGTCACGAGGCATACACGCCGCGTCCCTTCACGCGCAACCATCCCAGAACACGCGATCATCTTCCCATTCAAACCCTAACGGCCGCCAGAAAAGCTGCCTCTTCAACCAATTTTTATCACCAATCTGAGCACGGCCGAGATGATCAGAGATCACCAACTTCCTGCCCTCCCTCGGCCGCCCCTCCTGGTACTGCCGTGCCTCGCGTAAGGCACCCAGGCCGTGACGAATCTCGTGCCCAAAACCCCCAAACTGCCACGTCTCCGATCATCTAGATGATGATGTAGCCGTATGGATCTGGCCTACTCGACGTCCTCTACACAACCGTACCCCCCGATCGAGCTATCGCTGAAGATCTACCGTTGAAATCACCAAAATCCAAAACGAACGGCCGGCACTGTTTGAATATTTCTGAGAAAACGACAGCCCCAATTGAGAAACGAATTATACCAGTGGATTACGCGCTTCGAGAAGATCGACATATAATTTTTGTGGAATTTTCTGAATTTTTTTGAATTTTGGCTTTTGATTTTCCATTGAAACTGGATCTGAAGTGTATACATTTTTAGGAGGAGAAAAGAGTGAAGAAATGAACGTACAGCTAAAGAATATAGACTAGGGTTTGTAGCTGTATATATATATAGGTTGGGCTGGGTTAGAATAGATAGGCTAGATAGATGAACGTACGCAACAGATTATGGCCCAAAAAGCCCGCTATGCCTCCGGAACCGAATTTGTTAAAACTATATATCCAAATAGGTGTTTTAAAATATTCTGAACGCGATGGAAAAGGTTTCGCGACCAAATTCGATCGTATGAAGAAGTTATGCTAAAAACAAGATTTCCAAATTGATTTTCAAATTGATTTTAATAAAATTGATTTCAAGGCGTTTATCGTCCGTACGATCAAACGACAAGTCCGATCGATACGAAATTTGAAATCCTATAATAATTCACCGATACGGATCCGATGAAACTGGTTTCGTCGAAATCCGAGTCCGTGACAAAAATGGCTATTTTTAATATTATTAAATCAATTAAATAAATCATAAAAAATCAATTTTTATGTTTCAACTCCTATTATTGGCCAAATTTCATTACTTAGATAGTTCAATTAATCCCAATAAATTTAACAAGCTTGGATGTGAATAAAAATTTATAGGTATATAAATTTGCAATTTTAATTTCTGCACTTTCTTATTAATTGGGAATTATAAATTTATTCTCACAAATTACCTAATCTTATACTTATACACTCTCATCTTAAACCAAATTAAATAAATAACTTGATTTCCATCTCAACTTACTTTTAATTGCAGTTAACCCTTTTCACCGTAATTAAAATTCCAAATTATAAATAAATTTTTATTCCCATTCCTTTAATTTTCTTAACTATTTATTTATTCAAATTTTCAATATTCAACATAAATAGTTTGGTTAAGTTCATTTATTTACCTTCTTCCTATGATTCACAGTTATGGATGTCAATATGATGAAGTTTACATTAGTTAAGATTTCACTCAATTGTTCTCTAAGTCAAATGTTTACAGCTTTCATTTAACTTTAATAACGTACAAATTTACGTTAAATTCCATTTTTAAATGAAGTAATTACCATTCGTTGAATCAAATACTCAATTCATAAATAAAGTCTTGTTTTCAAAAAGTTATATCACAAATGGTCAACTAAAATTTGAATAAGCTTTACTAAATTCTATGGTATTAAATGTTGCAATAAATCCAAATTGCCATGTCTTAAATCCAAATTACTAATTAAGTCTTGATTCCTTTATTATTCCTTTGGTTTTCAAATAAGTTTTTATGATGAATGTGAATTCAAATGAACAATGGAAACCCATTCCCATTTGATTTCACTATTCCATTAAATATCTTCATATTCCAGCTAAATCAACTAACGTATGAATTAGCTATTTCAATCTTCATTAAATTGCGGTTTTTATACAATAGAAATTAAATCCCATTAACATATAAATAAAGGTTGATATCCATCTATTTACATTATATCACACTTGTGCTTCTATTTAGCTTTGTATAAATGTATGAATGCGGAGTCTTGCCTATTAACGTATTAAATAAGCCTTAAAATCAATTAATGCCCCTCCTTAGTTTAACCTCTTTTTATCCGTATTTATTTTTAGAGTAACCCTTGGATTAAATTCCCAAATCACCAATTCAATTAATTATACCTTTCAATCCAAATGTAAATCTTCCACCTTTGAATTCTTATATTAAATGAATTTTATTCTAGGCAATATTTTTTTACAAATGTTTACTGATTCCACATTTATAGGTTTCTTAAATTTTACTCCATCTAAATGTGACACATTTTTATTTCATTTCAAATCAATATATATATTCATTCCTATTCAATATATATATTCATTCCTATTCCTTTCATTTGGTTACTGCATTGAAATCTATTTATTAGCTAATACTACGTTACTATCATTAATTAAATTTTGGATTATATTCCAATTCCTATAACTAGGCCTTAAGTCACCATTTTACATAGTTTTAATTTAGCGTTTATTTAAATCTTCGTTTATCGTTTAGAATTTCTACTAAATTGAAATGCACAACTTATGAAGTTTAACCAATTTAGTCCACCTAATAAAATTTTCAAATGTTTGTGTGTATGTAATCCAATTCAGTTATTGTTACATTAATACCATTAAACCAACAAATTAAGACTTATAACTACAACACAACTTTCAGTTATTTTCAAATCTATGTCATATAACTTTT